>CM059192.1:70799771-70824771 GCA_030323885.1 Branchipolynoe longqiensis
CACAGACGTTACAAGTCCTTCCAGCCTCTAAAAGCACACAAACTGTAAGCAACTTTGTGGCTGGTAATATTAATAATCATATTTCTGAGTGGCACAAAATTACTAGTGACCAAGAAATTTTACAAATAGTTAGGGGTGTTCACATTCCCTTCACACAAATTCCTGTACAAGGCAGGATACCTTTTCCTTATAACATTGAACCGGTTGAACGAGAGGCACTAACTAAACAGGTACAAAAATTCTTTGAGAAAGGAATTGTACAGAAAGTGACATACTGTTCAGGAGAGTTTATTTCAAACATCTTCTCGAGACCAAAGCCTAATGGCGAGGTTCGAATGATCCTGGATTTAACAATCCTTAATAAAATGGTTGAATATCGACATTTTAAAATGTTCTCGCTAGATACGGCACGAGATCTGATTACGCCAGATGCGTGGATGGCTAGTGTTGATTTACAAGATGCATATTATACGCTTCCCATAAGGGAAAAAGACCGGAAATTTCTTCGGTTTCTTTGGGATAACCAACTCTATGAGTTTACCTGCATGCCAAATGGTTTAGCTTGTGCCCCTCGTTTATTCACTAAACTGCTTAAACCTGTTTTCTCAGTAATGGCGCGGAAGGGTCATATAATGTTTCCATACATAGATGATTCCTTTATTATAGCATCAACACAAATTGATTGTGTGAATGCAGTTTTGGATTTATGTGCATTACTCACTAAATTGGGGTTTTATGTACATCCACAAAAGTCAGTGCTTAAACCAACAAAACAACTCAAATGTTTAGGGTTTATTCTGGATACACAGTCTCTTACAGTGTCGATAACAGAACAAAAACTAATTAAGTTTATGAATACAGCGACCCAGCTTATTAAGTTACCAAAACCTAAAATTAGACAGGTCGCAGTCCTTATTGGGATAATGATATCGTATGCACCCGCTATTCTATATGGGAAGGCCCATATTAAATCTCTAGAAATAGATAAAAAATTTAGCGTTAACACGAACTAAAGGGAATTTTGAGCGAAAGATGTTTATTTCGCAAGAAGGGCTACAGGATATTGCATGGTGGATGCAACACATAGCAAGTTCACCAAATCCAATCCGCATGGCGGAACCTAATACGGTAATTACTACTGATGCTTCGTTAGAAGGTTGGGGAGCTCATCGAGATGGGGTCACAACAGGAGGTAGATGGCTTGATGATGAAAAATCAGACCATATTAATGTGCTAGAATTGCGTGCTATTTATCTGGGCTTATGTAGTTTAGTAAAGATACATAAATCACAAGTTAGAATACTAACTGATAATACTACTTACTGCCATGGCATATATTCGTAACATGGGTGGAACCAAATCAAAGCCTTGCAATCAGTTGTCTAAACTGATTTGGAACTGGGCACAGGCTCAACAAGTCTGGCTGACTGTAGCGCATATTCCAGGGTCACAGAATACACTTGCAGACCATAAAAGTAGAAATTTCCATGACCATTTAGAATGGTCTCTCTCTACACCGTTGTTTAACTTCATTTGTGAAAAATGGGGTACACCTAAAGTTGACTTGTTTGCATCACGAAATAATAACAAATTACCGTGTTATGTTTCTTGGCATCCTGAACCGGAGGCTTGGAAAGTAGATGCATTTGCTATTACCTGGGAAAATAATAATTTTTATATTTTCCCACCGTTTAGCATTATCAGCCGAGTTGTCAGGAAAATCGGTTTGGAAGGGACACATGCTATACTGGTGGTGCCCGATTGGGACACGCAACCTTGGCTGCCAGCAGTTTCACAACTGGCAAAAGAACATATACGATTCCCAAGAAAACTCGGGAATCTGACACACCACGGACCGCTAGTGGTTCACGGCGACGTGTCAACGACGCCCCTATTGGCATTCCTTTTCTAAGGAAACAGCTGCAGCAATTTGGATTGGACAAAATTACTGAGAATAGGATAGTATCTGATGCCTGGAGGCCAGGAACTGTCAAAATGTACACATCCTATTTAAAGAAATGGGGTGTACATTGTTTGTTAATGAAAGTCAAGCCAACAAATCCAACAATTTCACAAGTAGCTCGTTTTCTTCGTTCTCTAGAGGATGAAGGACTATCCTTTGGGTCGATCAATGCGGCAAGATATGCGTTATCAATCATATTACCTAGAATTGATGGCGAAACAGTTGGAAAACATTATGTTCTTTGTTATCTACTTCGTTCAATTTATCAAAGGAATCCTCCAAAACCAAAGTATAGTCGGTTTTGGGATGTGTCTATAGTATTTAAGTTGTTTCAGGCTTGGCCTCACAACTCGTGGTTAGATATAAAACAATTAGGTTTTAAGGTCGCGGTCCTGTTATTATTAGTAACCGGACACAGAGGACAGACGATTGTTGCTTTATCCTTAACGGGATTAGAAATAGACAAGAAACAAGCTACGTTTGATTTAGCACAATTGCTCAAATCGAACACGTTAGGTGACCCTTTATCTACGGTTCACTTAGACTGCTTTCCGAATGATCGGAAATTATGTGTTGTGTCAGCCATACGGGCTTATATATCTAAGACAAAGGATTTACGTGCATCACAACAACTATTAGTGAGCTTTATAAAGCCACATAAGGCAATTTCACGAGACACCCTTGCCAGATGGACAATTACGGTGTTGAAATTGGCTGGAGTGGATACGGGCAAATACTCTTCCCACTCAACTAGAGGTGCATGGTCTCCAAGGCACGGTTGCTAGGTATTTCTGTGAAAAGAATACTAGCGCATGCAGGCTGGAAGACGGCTAAGTCATTTGCAAAACATTACAACAAACGACTAGAAAAGCCTACCGGCATTGCAAAGCGCCTGCTCGCCAACTAACAAGAATAGGTGAGAACAAAAACGTTGAATATTATATAAGAATGGATGATATTAAGGATAAAAATGAATTATGTAAAGGTCTCCCTAGCCTGAGGCTAGCCTGAGGCTGTATACCGAGGTAAAATAGTATAGTTATACGAATCTTACCTGGGTATAGATGATGGATAACTGTTGTTTTCCCGAGGTAGAAGCCTCGGGTAGACGTGGGCTAGGGCCCGCCCACCACACCCTAACACGTCTATCCCGTTGGTGTACCGTTACGGGAAAATCATAGTATCCATTGTATTGAAAGATCATTTTTATCCTGAATAAGTAGGTTAAAATTGCTGGTACCTCACGTGCTTCCTTCTCCCTAGCCCACGTCTACCCGAGGCTTCTACCTCGGGAAAACAACAGTTATCCATCATCTATACCCAGGTAAGTTTCGTATAACTATACTATATATACCCACCTCCACCCACACATAACACACACATTCGCATCCCCACATCAACACCTCTCCCTCCACCAATAGATGCACATGAACACACATACATATCAACACCTACATATATAGACACACACACCTGCACACAAACACACACTTACACCTTCTCAGATCACCGGACACGCAGGGTTCCCATGCGGAAGGTAGGGAGTTCGATCCTGGGCGAGTCAAACCAATGACTTACAAAATTGATACTTGTCGCTCCTAGCCTGGCGCTCGGCATTATTACAATAGGGCAAGGACTGATTAGCTCCGTGTCAAGATAATGTGACTGAGTTGGATATTAAGTCGTTGTCCCGCCGGACTGATCTTCCAGTGGGACAGCATTATAAAAGTTACCATGATGGCACACTGTCACAAGTCGGTACCCGTCCTGATATGACCAAATATGTGGCTCGGACGTAAAACCCCAACAAACCAACAAACTATGCATACAGAAACACACCTACACATACACATCCACACCTCCACCTGCACACACTCACAACTGCACCTGCATACACTCACACCTCGCCGCCACATACTGTATGCATACAGTCAGCACTGTATGTAGAAAGGGCACCAGAATACATCATGGTATCCTGTGGCCTATTTGGCAGCCCACAGGCATTGCTATGGGGCAGGACTAATATGTGAGGCGGGCAGGGGCAGCGTGGTCGTCATGTCTCCCGCCGGCCTGCCCACCTCCCATTACCCGTCGGCCTGCCCATCCCCCATTACCTGCCGGCCCAGCACCACCCCCCATTACCCGCTGGCCTGCCCATCCCCCCCATTACCTGCTAGCCTGCCCATCCCCCATTACCCGCTAGCCTGCCCACCCCCCATTACCTGCCGGCCTGCCCATCCCCCATTACCCGCTAGCCTGCCCATCCCCCATTACCTGCCGGCCTGCCCATCCCCCATTACCCGCCGGCCTGCCCACCTCCCATTACCTGCCGGCCTGCCCATCCCCCATTACCTGCCGGCCTGCCCATCCCCCATTACCCGCTGGCCTGCCCATCCCCCATTACCCGCTAGCCTGCCCATCCCCCCATTACCCGCTAGCCTGCCCATCCCCCCCATTACCCGCTAGCCTGCCCATCCCCCATTACCCGCTAGCCTGCCTGTCCCCCCATTACCCGCTAGCCTGCCCTTCCCCCCATTACCCACTAGCCTGACCATCCTCCATTACCCGCCAGCCTGTCTCTCCCCCCATTACCTGCCGGCCTGCCCACCCCCCATTACCTGCCGGCCTGCCCATCCCCCATTACCTGCTGCCCTGCCCATCCCCCCATTACCCACTAGCCTGCCCATCCCCCCCATTACCCGATAGCCTGCCCATCCCCCCATTACCCACTAGCCTGACCATCCTCCATTACCCGCCAGCCTGTCTCTCCCCCCCATTACCTGCCGGCCTGCCTACCCCCCTTTACCTGCCGGCCTGCCCATCCCCCATTACCCGCTAGCCTGCCCATCTCCCATTACCCGCTAGCCTGACCATCCCCCCATTACCCACCAGCCTGCCCATCCCCCATTACCCGCTAGCCTGCCCATCCCCACCCCCATTACCCGCTAGCCTGCCCATCCCCCCCATTACCCGCTAGCCTGCCCATCCCCCATTACCCACTAGCCTGACCATCCCCCCATTACCCACCAGCCTGCCCATCCCCCATTACCCGCTATCCTGACCATTACCCGTCGGCCTGACCATCCCCAATTACCCGCTGGCCTGACCATCCCCCATTACCCGCTGGCCTGACCATCCCCCATTACCCGCCGGCCTTCCCATAACCCATTACCCGCTGGCCTGGGAGTCCCCATCTCTCCGTCCACCCACCTCACCGCTCCGTCCACTCCCCCCACCCCCGTCTCTCCGCCATCCCCTGGACCACTTGCCGGGAATGGAGGCTATATGGCCGGAAGGGCCCTGCAATTTTGTGTGTGCCGAGGACTAAGGAGGGGATAATAATATGGGCGTGGTGACGAGACTAGAAGGTCTGGAAGGCTGTGGTTTAAGGTGAGGTTCCGTTATCGCGCGGTGAGATGTGCAAGGGTCTGGGGAGGTTGTGACTTACAGTGAGGTTTTGGTAATGTGTGGTGCGATGTTCAATGGGTCTGGGGAGGTTGTGACTTACAGTGAGGTTCCGTTAATACGTAGTGCGATGTGCAATGGGTCTGGAGAGGTTGTGACTTACAGTGAGGTTCCGTTAATGTGTGGTGCGATGTGCAGTGGGTCTGGCGAGGTTTTGACTTACAGTGAGGTTCTGTTAATGCATGGTGCAATGTGCAATGGATCTATGGAGGTTGTGACTTACAGTGAGGTTCCGTTAATGCGTGGTGCGATGTGCAATGGGTCTGGCGAGGTTTTGACTTACAGTGAGGTTCTGTTCTGCGTGGTGCAATGGGTGTGGGGAGGTTGTGACTTACAGTGAGGTTCTGTTAATGCATGGTGCGATATTCAATGGGTATGGGGAGGTTGTGACTTACAGTGAGGTTCCGTTAATGCGTGGTGCGATGTGCAATGGGTCTGGGAAGGTTGTGACTTACAGCGAGATTCCGTTAATGCGTGGTATGACGTGGAAGAGTCTGGAAGGCTGTGACTTACAGTGAGGTTCCGTTAATGCGTGGTGCGATGTGCAATGTGTCTGGGAAGGTTGTGACTTACAGTGAGATTCCGTTAATGCGTGGTATGACGTGGAAGAGTTTGGAAGGCTGTGACATACGGTGAGGTTCTGTTAATGTGTGGTGTGACATGCAAGGGTCTGGGAGGGTATGGTTTAAGGTGAGGTTCCGTTCACACGTGGTGCAACATGCACGGGTCTGAGAGACTGTGGTTTAAAGTGAGGTTCCTTTAACACATGGTGCGACATGAAAGGATCTGGGTGGCTGTTGCTTACAGTGAGATTGCGTTAATGATTGATTGATTGGTGGTTGCTTTATGCCGTGTCGGCAGGTTAGGCCATATTCACAGCGAGAAATGTTTGTTTTTTGTTCAAACCATTGCTTTTACATGTAAAAGCAGACAATCAACCATGTGCCAATAGACACTCATTAAATTAAAAAGCTCACAATCATATATTTGTGGCCAAGGGAAACAAATTCCTGAAGAAAAAGAAAAGTTTGATTAATAACTGATAGAATTTATTTAGTAAACTATATGAGGTGGTACAGTCCAGCTGTCCTCAAAAAGGCTAAAATGTTTTCTTGTTTCACTTTAATAAAAAAGTCATGCAAACTGTCTGCAGTGTAAAATTGTTGGCGCAGGGCCAAAAAATCAACACAACTTAGTAAAAATATGTTTGAGTGTCAGCGGAGACTGACACGCAATACATTCAGGGGGAGGCTCCCCTTTGAGCAGAAAAGTATGTGTAAGCCATGAGTGGCCAATACGGCAGCGGCTAAGGACCACTTGGTTCCGCCAACCTCCCGTGTGAGTCTGTGGTCGTTTTCCCACAGATGGTTCGATTTCTTTAAGTTTATTAATGGTTTCATCCCACTCATGTTGCCATTTGGATTTTATGTGGCCAGCTATTAGTGGGTTCAGATCAGAGTGAGGGATCAGACACAGTTCAAGTTCACAGTTCAGGGCCTTCTTCGCAGCCCGATCAGCTTGTTCGTTTCCTTGTATTCCGGCATGGCCAGGCACCCAGTACAGGTGTATGTCATACCCATCCATTGCCAGTTGGTTCATTTGATAAATGACCGTTGCTAGAATAGGGTGATCCGTTTTCAGTCTTCCGTTAATGTGTGGCGCGACATGCAATGGTCGGGGTGGCTCTGGCTTAACACTGTGGTACTGGGTGCGAATGGACAGTGCAACGCATTAGGTGGGTAGGAGGCGGGTAGTGGGGGTGGGGGATATGGTGACATTGGACTGTAGGTAGCCATGGAGACTATGTTGCGTATTGGAGGTAGATAGAGGGAGGCTGATGATGTATGAGTTGGAGGAGAGGCCAGAGGAAACAGGCACAACGAACGACCATTAATTAGGGCGAGGGAAATACAGGCTGAACAGGGACAGCAATGTATTAGGTGTCGGGAGGTATATGGTGCAGGGGGACATTGATGTATGGCTGTGTGTGAAGTGTGTGTGAGTGGGAGGGTACATGGTGCAGGGGGACATTGATGTATGGATAGGTGTGAAGCGTGTGAGGGAGTGGGGGTGCATGGGAACATTGATGTATGGGTGGGTGTGGGGATGGGGGGGGGGGGGGGTACATGGTGCATGGGGACATTGATGTATGGATAGGTGTGAAGTGGGGGTGGGGGGTAGTGTTATTGGTAGGCCGGAGAGGAGGCTAGACCTGTATTATAGAGGGGGTGTAATGACGTCATGAGGCAACTTTCGATGGCCATAGAAGGCTTGCAAATGCCTACACTGTGGTTATTTACTGATTTGTTGGTTTATCTGTCACTGTTTTGAGCAGTTTGACATCAGAAGTTGTTGCTAAAGTGCTGTAAGTAAACACATTGGATGTAAACTGCCCAGAACCTCCCAGAACACAAGAAAACTCTGTTTTACTGCATCTGCATGCATTAACAACATGGCTAGGGACGGTGCTCGTAATCTTCTTGGTTGGTTGGTTGGTTGGTTGGTTGGTTGGTTGGTTGGTTGGTTGGTTGGTTGGTTGGTTGGTTGGTTGGTTGGTTGGTTGGTTGGTTGGTTGGTTGGTTGGTTGGTTGGTTGGTTGGGTGGTTGGTTGTTGGTTGGTTGGTTGGTTGGTTGGTTGGTTGGTTGGTTGGTTTGGTTGGTTGGTTGGTTGGTTGGTTGGTTGGTTGGTTGGTTGGTTGGTTGGTTGGTTGGTTGGTTGGTTGGGGTGGTTGGGTGGTTGGTTGGTTGGTTGGTTGGTTGGTTGGTTGGTTGGTTGGTTGAATGTTACATCTTGGCAACATCATAGGTCATATCAAGACGGCTACCGACTTGTGACTGTGCACTCATGGCGACTTTATAGTGCTACCACCAGCACCATGTCCTGATATCCCACTCAGTTGCATTATCCTGACACCAAGCCAACCAGTCCTTGCCCTATCCTAATAATGCCGAGCACCAGGCTAGGAAGCGACAACATTTTGGAAGTCATTGGTTGAACTCGGCCAGCCAGTGCTCTTACTAATTCAGCTATCTGGTTTGGTGTTGGTGTTGGTGTTGGTGTTGGGGAGCAGGGGGTGGGAAGGGTATCAGCTGTGAGTCAATTGAATGTCATAATGTTCATAGCGTTAGGAGTTGAGTACATATTGACACGAACACAAGTGTTTGTTTATGTTCACACGCGACCTAATAACAGCAATATCGTCACGGCTTGAAAGTGATGCTGATGCTGATATACTTAGCTACCCTTTAACTTAGAATGAGATCCACCACTTCTAGAATTTGGAAGAAAGAAAAAAAATGAAGAAACCAGAATAATATCGAATTTAGGAGATAAAAAAAGAGAATAAAGTAATGACGTTTTTGCCTCATTCTCTCTCTTTCTCCCTCTCTCTCTCCCTCTCTCTCTCTCACTCTCTCTCTGTCTCTCTCTCACTCTCCCTCTGTCACTCTCTCTGTCCCTCTCTCGCTGTCTCTCTCTGTCCCTCTCTCTCACTCTCTCACTCGCTCTCTTTCTCTCACACTCTCGTTCTCTCTTTCGCTCTCTCTTTCACATTCTCTCTCTCTATCTCTCTCCCCCCTTGTCCCCTGTCTCTCTATCTCTCTATCTCGATCGATATTTCGGTTACGGGATATGTAATTATATAGGTTTTTATCAACTATTTTTGAATTCAGAAGCACAATTGGCCCCAACTATTTTGGTTAAGGGATATGTAATTATGTATATAGATATTATATATATACAGGATTTATTATATATATAAGAGCGTACGTAAGTACACGCACATGTACGTCAGTATAAATTGTGGTACAATTTGCGATGTTTGTTAGTGTGTGTTGGGAGGGGGGGGGGGGGAGAGTACGTGACTGTCAGCATGTAACCCGATGGTAACCCTCCTTATAGCCGGTAACTAGATGCCCGTCAAAGTGTCATTACTACCGACTGGACCGCCGGGATCAAAGCCAATGTGGCCAGAATTGAGAACATGAATAGGTGGGGGGGGGGGGGGGGGTTAAATCAGTTATTCTGTTCGAATCAATGACAATGGAAGCTTTTTGACCAGTCGATTCAATGTGAATTAGCTTTTTAAATTATTTTTAATTGGACTGAATGACTGTACAGTTGTTGTGAGTGTAGCCGCGCAATGACTGGCGAGATCCACTGGACGGGGCAGCAAGCAGGCAGCCCTGGACGCATCACCACATTGAACATGTGCGTGTTGTCGGGTGGGGGGTGGGGGGTGGGGGGGGGAGGCAGCGAAGAGTTAGCGAGGTGCACTATCGGGGCCGGGGATGGCGGGGCCGGGGACGGCAATGGCGGGGCCGGGAGTGGGTGAGCTGCCGAGGCCGGGGCTGGCGGGGCCGGGAGTGGGTGAGCTGCTCCCGGGGTCCGCGGGCGGGCAGGCGGGAGCAGCTCACCGAGAGCAGACGGGGACACGGCCCGCTCCGAGCAGATGGAGGGACGAGCAGGCGGCCAGCAACTGAGCTAAATATAGCGCACACTGCTGGTATGTGCAGAGGTGGGGTGTGTGTGGGGGGAGCGGGTGGAGGTGGGGAGTGGGGGAGTTGGCCTGCAAACGGCTCCTGCTGCTGGTGATGCTGCTTCTGCTGCAGCCTGTGGTGATAATGGCGGTTGCGCGTAGGTGCAGGGGTGGGGTGGTTGGGGGATGTTTGTGGGGGGGGGGGGTGGAGTTGAGGCGTAGTATACTAGAAGCTGTGGTGGTGGTGGGTGGGGCCGAGGGGGGGGGGTAGTGTTGCGCCATTGTGGGTGGAGACGACGGTAAATGAAGATTGCTGATGATCATCGCCATGCGCGTCTACATCACTGTCACCACCCACCGCCCACACATGCGTCTACATCACTGTCACCACACACCACCCACACTGCGTCTACATCACTGTCACCACACACCACCCACACTGCTTCTACATCACTGTCACCACCCACACTGCATCTACATCACTGTCACCACCCACCACCCACACTGCATCTACATCACTAGAGACCAGACGGGATGGCCGAATGAGTTGGAGCGTCCGTCTCCCGTGCTGGTAGATCGTGGGGTCATGGGTTCGAACCTTGGTCGAGTCAAACCAATGACTTGATAGTTGGTGCTTGTCACTTCCTAGCCAGGCGCTCGGCATTATTAGGACAGGGCAAGGACTGGTGTGCTCAGTGTCAGGATAATGTGACTGAGTGGGATACCAGGTCATGGTGCCGGTGGCCTGGTTTCCCAGTGAGACAGCACTATGAAGTCACCATGAGTGCGCACTGTCACAAGTCGTTACCCGTCCTGATATGACCTTAGATGTTGCTAGGATGTAAAACAACAACAAACAAACAAACAAACCACCCACCACCCACACTGCATCTACATCACTGTCACCACCCACCACCCACATGTGCGTCTACACCACCCATACTGCATCTACATCACTGTCACTGCCCACACATGTATCTAGATCACTGTCACCACCACCCACACTGTGTCTACATCACTGTCACCATCCACCACCCACACTGCATATATATCACTGTCACCACACACCGCCCACACCGTGTACATCACTGTTACCGCCCACACATGCATCTACATCACTGTTACCGCCCACACATGCATCTACATCACTGTCACCACCCACCACCCACACTGTGTCTACATCGCTGTCACCATCCCCCACCCACACTGCGTCTATATCACTGTCACCACACACCGCCCACACTGTGTACATCACTGTCAGCGCCCACACAGCGTCGACTGCTTGCTGCTTCCACCCGTGTCATGCACTTCTACATCACTGACCACCCACCGCCCACACTGCGTCGACTGCTTGCTGCTTCCGCCCACCTCAACACTGACTAACAACAAAAAACACTTCATCCGCCCACATCACTACCGCCGCCTTCCGCCTACCCATGCAGCTCACCGCCAGAGCCACAGACACAGATACAGCCATAGACACAGCCACATATATACAGACCCAGGCACAAATGCAGATACAGCCACAGCCACAGATACAGCCACAGACACAGATACAGCCACATATATACAGACCCAGGCACAAATGCAGATACAGCCACAGACACAGATACAGCCATATACACAGCCATATATATACAGACCCAGGCACAAATGCAGATACAGCCACAGACACAGATACAGCCATATACACAGCCATATATATACAGACCCAGGCACAAATGCAGATACAGCCACAGACACAGATACAGCCATATACACAGCCATATATATACAGACCCAGGCACAAATGCAGATACAGCCACAGACACAGATACAGCCATATACACAGCCATATATATACAGACCCAGGCACAAATGCAGATACAACCACATATACAACCACATATAAGGCAGATACACACCCAAAACAGATACAGACGCAGATACTGACACTGACACAGACACAGATACAGCCATATATTCAGGCACAGATTAATGACACAGACACAGATACAGCCATATACACAGCCATATATATACAGACACAGATACAGCCACAGACAGACACAGCCACATATACAGGCACAGTTGCAGATACAGCCACATATAAAGCACAGATACATACCCAAGCGCAGATGCAGATACAGACACAGATACTGTCACAGACACAGATACAGCCACATACGCAGGCACAGATTAATGACACAGGCACATATACAGCTACATACATAGGCACAGCGTCATACGCAGGTATAATGTTTAATGTATGACTAAGGAATGGAGAGAGAGTGGGAGGATGGGGGTGTTTAGTGTATGATTAATATAATAATGTATGGTGGGGGTGTTTAGTGTATCCCTGAGGAGTGGAGAGGGTGAAGGCTGTTTAGCTACCGAGGGAGTGTGTGTGTGCGCGGGGGGGGGGGTTAGTGTATACCTAAAACGTGTGTGTGTGGGGGGTTAGTGTATACCTAAAACGTGTGTGTGGGGGGGTTAGTGTATACCTAATGTGTGTGTGGGGGGTAGTGTATACCTAATAGTGCTGTTACATTATGACGCATCGCGCAAACGTATGCCGACGTATGTGATTTTTGGCTGCTACGTTGTTATGCGTTACGGATGCATTAGGCGCTCGTTGGTATACATCGACGTTCGTTGAGATACTGTGTCATTCATCGGGGGGCCGGCAAAGTTTTGTTTATGCACAAAACTTTCGACGTTTGACATAGTTCAACAACATGTGGATTTTACGTTGGCCGTACGTTATGTATACGTTAGGCGTAAGTCAATGTACGTTAAACATATATTAGACAAACATTTTCACTACATTGACCTACGTTAAAGGCAGTGGAAGCATACAGTCCGCATACTGACAATGTATGGATAACGTACGTCTAACGTACATTTTGCATTTCTCCGTGTCTTGATGTATGTAAGATATGTGGTGTAGTTCTGGCAATCGAATAATGTGTATAACATTCACCGGCATTCTGCGAATGTACCGAGAGCGTGATTTGAGCGTTTTTTCACCAGGAGGCACATTATCCATACATCGGCGATACGGTATGTATACGTCAAACTTCCCCCCCCCCCTCCTGCTGAAAGATTTGACGCATCTCGAAGTTAAAAACTGATTTTACGCATTGGCCATGCGCTTGCGAGATGCGTCGTAATGTGACAGGGCTCAAAGTGTGTGTGTGGGGGGGGGGGGTTAAAGTGTGTGGGGTGTTTTGTATTATACCTGAGTGGAGGGAGTGGCTCCGTATAGAGGTGGGTACAGTGTATACACAATCATATAGTGTTGGCGGGATGGGGGTGGGGGTGGGGGGTTGCTTGGGGGTGGGGGCTGTGTGTACATCTACGCGGCATGAGGTTACCCGCCCTTCCCAACCTACATCCCCCACACGCTACCTGTCATAGTCACCCACTGACGGCTATTACACCTGAAGAGCTGTCTGATCTTCCACTGAGCACTGCCATTTACCCTCAGGGTTTACACCGCACCCCCCCTCCCCTCCCACAAACCTCCCGCACCCCGCCACCGTGCGCTACAACCGTCTGAACTAACGCGCGTCACTCGCACACGCACACGCACACGTCGGCAGCCAGTGATCGACCTCGCGTCGCTCTGCCACTAATCCGGCCGTGCGTGGCGCCACCGCATGTACAGTTCCGCAGTTAAGACAGCTGCCCCGCAGCCTAATAAATATAGATGAATTGAGGCCTATGATATACAGCAAAACGTCTGTAACCGTCGACCTCCACAGATCGACCACTCCTAGATATCGATCACTTAATTTGGGTCCCAAACGATCGCGCGTTGTAACGATTTTTTAAAAACCTCCCTAATCTGACTATCTCCCTATACAGACCATTTAAAGTCGGTCCCATGGTCGGTTGATTTTGAGAGGTTTTACTGTAGATTATAACTACCAACTGATATTTATCCTCTTTTTCAGTTTGTGTTGGGGTGTGCAGAAAGTAAACTAAAAGCCATTGGGTCAATAGACAAACATTTTGGTGATGTAGACACAGTGGGGGTTCTCTGTGGTGGAGTGGTTAGAGTGTCTGACTTTTTTTCTAGGTCAGACTCCTAATCTGAGGGTCGGTGGTTCGATTCCCCGTGCCCCCAGCTCTGCCAATTTGGATTTCCACCGCTGTGTATAACTTACAGCGTCATCAAAGGCCGGTTGCTCTCATATCATGTCTATGTGGTGTGGGAGGTTAAAAATACCTTGGGTCGGTAAAAGTGTAGGCTCGGGCTTTCTATCGACCAGCAGTGGAATGAGGAAGACCAGTCGTCTATGACTGAAATTTCCCCTGTTTAAACAACTAATGGACAAAAAAAAAATAATATATATATATATATAACCTGTCACGGTTGAAGGCTATGATGTCCTGGTGTCCAGCTTTTCGGTGGAGATTGATAACCATCAACTGATATTTATCCCTTTTTAGCATATGTGTAGGGAGTGTGCAGAAACTAAAAACCATTGAAATATGCAACTTTAAAGCTGCATAGTCCGATGAAAATGTCAAATTTTCAGAACCAGAACAATCATATAAATGTGATTCTACGAATCTAACTTAGATACTGGTGCACTTATTAAACACCTGTCACCACACAGAAGGGGATACCGAGGCAATTGAATAGAACCTGGTACTGCAGAAGCCTATGGGGTCAGAGTTTTGGCATGCTTGCCAAAATTAATTTGGCAAGGTTCCACTTCAAATATCCCAAAAGTTAGCCACTTAAAATAAAAGTTACTTCAAGCTAAAGTAAGGTACATAATAATGATCAACCTAATGTATTTATCTCAGAAAATTTCAGAAACTTAAAACCATCGGACTATGCAACTTTAGGTAATTCCTATTTGTCCTTTTTTTATTTATTGTTTTTCCCCCTGCTCCTTTTTTCCCATCGCCCCTTTCCCCCCACCCCTTTTCCATCTTGTGTGTGTGTTCATTTTCCTCTTGTTGTCTCATTTGCCTGTCTCATTTTCCTGTCTCATTTTCCTTTTTAATTTTTTGTTATTTACTCCTCCCCGCCCCCCCCCCTTCCAAACGCCGCCGTCAGTGGAATGAGTAGTATGTCATGTGGGGACTTGTTACCGGGGCTCCCCCCCCCCCCCCCCCCCCTCCCCCGCCCCCCGCTCCCCTCTCCGCCGGTCAGGTTCGGCCTTGGGTCATGCTGGTCAGGGTCGGGGCATGGTGAGTGTAAGCTAAGCTGGTGGTTGGTGGTGTGTGTGTGGGGGGGGGGGGGCAGGTTGCTCAGCACTCAACGTGACCTAGTTGGAAGGCTGACGACTGTCGGATGGGTGGGGGGTGGCGTTGGCTCACGTAGACTATATTTTTTTTCTCCAGTGAATGGTAGTATTGGGAAATCATTAGTTGTTTTTTGTTGGGTTTTTTTTTAGGTTAAAAAAAAAACAACCAAGTGGCATCTGAGTTAATTCCCGCCGCCCCAATATTCAAAGTTCCATAGTCCGATGGTTTTGAGTTTCTATCATTTTTGGAGATAAATATATTAGGTTGATCGTTATGATGTACCTTACCTTCGTTTGAAGTGACTTTTATTATATGTGGCTAACCTTTGAGATATTTGAAGTGCAATCATGCAAAATTAGTTTTGGTGAGCACACCAGAACTGTGATACCATAGGTTTCTGCAGTAACAGGTTCTATTAAATTGCTTCAGTATAGACTACATCACGGTTCCAGTGGCGCGGTGCATTGTGGGATGCATCAGAGCAAAACAAACCAGCGAGAAGCACATGGCACATACTAATACATTGGGTGCAGCTATGAAATGTGCTACATTTAACTCATCTCAGCTCTTGTTTGAAACATAGAATACCAACTAAAAATATATATATAATAAATTAAGATATTAATCTTTTATCCAGCATTGCATTTACATCAATATAATCAGCACATCTTATGCCATATGCATTTAGATTTAGACAAATCTGGGCACTCAGTCTAGTGTTAGAGCCACAGATCGAGTCAGTTTTACTTATTTTATTCATGTTTTTATTTATATCCTATGGTTAATGACATATGTAGAACTAAAAAACGAGTAGGGTTAATCAGATATTAGTTATATATTTCTCTGATACAAGTGTATGTTGACACATTTGACATTTTAATATTTAGAACAAGATTAATAATGGTGATGTGCATATCACTGATTGTTTTGTGTGGAATTGTATGTTTCTTAGCTCAAAATGTTTAACTATGGCTAGTTTTGTCTTAGCAATATTCATCAGATCATTATATTGCATGTGTGCATACATGCTTATGCCAAATTGTTATGTATTTCTATTTATTTTGAATAAAATGCCAGTTTTGCCCTACACGTATCGGCAAACTCAAAGGCCTTTGCTTTGCTCCTGGCGCCATTTTCAGCGCATGCGCAGTCGGAACCGTGATGTAGTCTATTCCCTTCTATGTGGTGACAAATGTTTGATAAGTGCACCAGTATATCTAAGTAGATATGTAGAATCAAATCTAGATAATTGTTTAGGTTTTGAAAATTTGATATTTTCATCGAACTATGCAGCTTTAACCACTTGTGTATTTGTGTCATTGCATTCGTTGATTAAGCTGAGGAAATTTCAGTCACGGAAAATTAGTTTCCACTGCTCCCTGTCCTATCCTAGTAATCAGGGATGAAAGATCTCCGCGATTTCGCGGATTTCCGGGATTTTTCCTGTAGCTATAAGTGTATACTAATACGTTGCGCCCTTCCTGATATGACCTTAGATGTTGCCAGGATGTAAAACTCCAACAACCAACCAACCAACACTAGCAGCGTATACCGATATGTGGTGCAAAAGGCCGCAACACTAGCAGCGTATACTACTAATACATGCTTCAAACGGCGCAGTACTATCAGCGTATACCAATATCCGACTTCCAGGAATTTTCAGGGATTCCCTGACAATGCTAAGCCTATGGGAGAATATCAGCATTTCCGCTTTTTTTCCCGGAGACCACTTTCATCCCTGGTAATGTAAACTGCCAGGTTTGGGAAGGACAAGTATATCTTTGTATGTCATTGGTTTGACTTGGTCAGGATTTTACTTGACTTGGGTTCGAACCCCACGGCCTTCCATGCAGACAGAAGCTGCTCATCACATCATTGACCATCCTATATGGTGATATAACCCTCAGATTTTTCTGTTTCTTCTTCCTTTTAGCGGGTGGGAAAAGCAACCTTTTAAAATTGTTATGATGCTGAGCCCAGGTAGTCAACTCTATCGCTTTTTCTTTTACTCTTTTTAATTAAAAAAGAAGAATGGAGTAATTCTATTGTCCATACCAGGGTACCAGCTTTTTGAGAGTTTTTGTTGTGGTTATTATTTGTCAGTGATGTCTTAAAGATCATAATATATTATTAGAGAATCAGCACTAAGCATTACAACAGTGCAGATATGAATATATTGGGAATGCAATATTGATACAGCATTCACTTATAATAGTTCATTCATATGCGCTTCAAACACAATGTATTATCCGAAGCCAGGGGTTGCAATTTTAATATGTGATAAGTAAGTTGGTTTATTTCTAGGTGGTGTGGTTTTAGAGATATTTAACTTTTTCTGTGTTAAGATAATTCAAGATTGCTCATGGCCATTGACAATGCATCGAGTTTGTTGGTATGCGCAGTGCAAAACGTCTATTTTATTCAAAATTAATAGAAATGCAGAATCCTAACCGTATAAATTTAATATAATCTATTCGTTGAATATGTTTTCTATATGTGTTCCAATTGGTTTGTTTCTAGGTGTTGTGGTTTTAGAGATATTTAACTTTTTCTGTATGAAGATTGCTCATGGCCATTGACAATGCATTGAGTTTGCCGGTACGCACAGTGCAAAACGTCTATTTTGTTCAAAATTAATACAAATGCAGAATCCCAACCTTATAAATTTAATATAATCTGTTCGTTAAATATGTTTTCTATATTTGTTCCAAGCGGTTTGTTTCTAGGTGGTGTGGTTTTAGAGATATTTCACTTTTTCTCTATGAAGATTGCTCATAACCATTGAATTTGCAGTGTGACCATATGTCATTGTGCAGCCAAAAGGCGCGTGCACTGACCTAAATACCTATGCTGACGTCATATGAAATAGGTCTATACAGTGTTGGACGTAGTGTCTCAACAAAAGAGAAAAGAAAGTACTATAAATATATGTGGAGAAGTAGTGAATTCTTTAACAAATATTAAAAGAATGAAAGCAAGGGGGTGGGTCCATAATCATTGGCTGTTGAGAGTTTTACGTGCTGGCAACATCTAAGGTCATATCAGGACGAGTACTGACTTGTGACAGTGCGCACTCCTGGCAACCCCACTGCGAAACCAGGCCACCAACACCATGACCTGATATCCCACTCAGTCACATTACCCGGGCACTGAGCCAACCAGACATTCCCTATCCTAATAATGCCGAGCGCTTGGCTTAGAAGCGACACTCACCCACTCACCCACTCACTCACTCACTCACTCACTCACTCACTCACTCACTCACTCACTCACTCACTCACGCACGCACGCACGCACGCACACACTCTCGCACGCACACTCACGCACGCAGGCACACACTCACGCACACACTCACACACACGCTCACTCACGCGCTCACTCACACACTCACGCACACACACGCTCACTCAAACACTCACTCACACACTCAGACTCACTCACTTCCACACTACTAACTCACACACACTCACACTCACACAGACAGACAGACAGACAGACAGACAGACAGACAGACAGACAGACAGACAGGCAGGCAGGCAGGCAGGCAGGCAGGCAGGCAGGCAGGCAGGCAGGCAGGCAGGCAGGCAGGCAGGCAGGCAGGCAGGCAGGCAGGCAGTCAGGCAGGCAGGCAGGCAGGCAGGCAGGCAGGCAGGCAGGCAGGCAGGCAGGCAGGCAGGCAGGCAGACAGGCAGACAGGCAGGCAGGCAGACAGGCAGACAGACAGACAGGCAGACAGACAGACAGGCAGACAGGCAGACAGGCAGACTCACACACAAACTAACAAACACTCGCTAAAAAATAGCGGGGTGGGGGCAGAGAAGAGCGAGCTAATGTTGTGGAACTTGAGGACTGGTGGATCAAAGAAAAGATGGCATTAATGATTGAGCATGACATCTATTGGCAGTTGGGGGCGCCACGGTCTGCATTCCGCTGCACAGGCGGGGAGGTGAAAGCGCCCAGAGGAGTTGGCGGAGGGTGTGTGGGTGGGTAGTGTTTGTATTGTTTGAGGGAGGCTATCGACCTACTTGCTCGCTCGTGCAACACGTGTGCTCGCCACAATTCCAGCACGGGGCACGCGCACGTGTACATCACAATACAAGCATTAACACTCTCTGCATGTATATGGATCTGTGTGTGTGTGTGGCGGGGGGTGTGGGGGTCCTATGGATCTGGCCACTTTCCATCACAGATCGGTCAACTCAATTTGCAGGATGGAACTTAGATAAAGGATTCACCCAGTACTCGCAGTACACTGGTGAATACCAGCCCTATATAAAAATGGTCGAAAAAGCGGGGAAATGAAATGAGAGCCTAATTTCACAATCTAAGAAGCAACATTTATTCTTTGTATATGTCTTCATATTTCCCCGCTACCTTTGAGTTGAAAAATATAATAAAATATCTAGTTTAATAAGATTTAAAAAGTGAAATCGACGGCGTTCTATGGCCACCATCTTGTCTTTTTGCATTCTCTCCCAATTCACCAATTCTGTGCCTATATAAGTATCCATTTGATACTGGAGGCCGGCATTCTACTTCCTGTTCTATACTGAAGCTATTTTCGCCCATATTTACACTACGTTGTCGTTCACCCGTGTACCAAAAGTACCGGGTGAATCTTTTATCTAGATGGAACTGTGTACTACAGGTTGGTTGTTGGAGCTTTACGTCCTGGCAACATCTAAGGTCATATCAGGAATGATACTGACTTGTGACAGTGCACCCTCATGGCAACTTTATAGTGCTGGCCTGCTGGGAGATCAGCCTGCCACCACCATGACCTGATATCCCACTTAGTCACATTATCCTGATACTGAGCCAACCAGTACTTGCCCCATCCTCATAATGCCGAGCGTCTGGCTAGGAAGCGACAAGTGTCAATTTTCATGCCATTGGTTTGACTCGACCAGGGTTCGAAAACCCGTGGATTCGAATCCCATGATCTACTAAAATGGGATACAGACGCTCAACTCATTTGGCCATCCTTTCTGGTCGACTGTGTACTACAACTTGCGTGGTATTTACAGTTGGATTTGAACTGGACGGTTATGGCACGGTGCTGAAATGCTAGACTAGATCTGGGGCGGAGTAAGCTGTTGTAAAAGGGGTCCTTAGCTAAACAAATACACATAAAGATTGACTGGAAGCAGTGGCTGAATTGATAGAGAGCAGGCCTCCCATGCAGAAGGTCAGGAGTTCGAAGCCCAGCCGAGTCAAACCACTGACATAAATTGATACTCATCGCTACCTAGCCTGGTGCTTGGCATTAATATGATAGGACAAGGACTGGTTACCACGGTATCAGGATAGTATGACTGTGGGATATTGGGTCATGGTCTCCCGGTGGAGCAGTACTATGAAGTCGCCATAAGTAAAAACTGTCACAAGTCGGTACCCGTCCAGATATGTATGGCCTTAGATGTTGCTAGGATAAAACAACAAAACATAAATATTAAAGCATATAAATTGTTTGCTTGCAAGTTGCATGGTAAAGTAATTCTTTTCATTTGATGTACAGCCAGATATTACGACAAATATGTCTGACATTTCAGTAATACTAATAGTATTAAATGTATCAATTGTGATAGCTTGCAAGCATTCAGCGTGGGACCAGACGGGATGGCCGAATGAGTTAAGCGTCCGTCTCCTGTTTTGGGAGATCGGGGGATCCGAACCCATGGGTGCGTGGGTTTGAACCCTGGTCGAATCAAACCAATGACTTACAAATTGTGACTGAGTGGGGTATCAGGTCATGGTGCTGGCGGCCTGGTCTCCCAGTGGGGCAGCACTGTAAAGTCACCATGAGTGTGCACTGTCACAAGTCGGTACCCGTCCTGATAGGACTTTAGATTTTGCTAGGATGTAAAACAACAACAAAACAAACAGGATTTAGCATGGGGCCCTTGAAAATGCGGGGCACATAGCATAGGCTACTTTTGCTACTGGCTTAATCCATCACCGGACTAGCGTATGGCCAACGTATGACCAATGTATGGCTAATGTACCTCCCAGCGAAAAATCCTTGAATTACGCTCACGGTACGTTCACAGAACGCCCGTGAATGTTATATACGTTATTCGATTGCCAGAACTACGCCTCATACGTTACATAGGTCAAGACACGATGGAGAAACACTAAACGTATGTTACACGTATGTTAGGCTACGTTGTCAGTACGCGGACTACGTTCCCACTGCCTTTAAAGTAGGTCAAAGTAGTGAATAACGTTTGTCTAAAATACGTCTAACGTACATCGACATACGCCTAACACATACACAACATACGCCGGACGTGAAATCCACACGTTGTCAAATGTTGTCGTACATCAAACCGATGTCTTAAAAATTTATACTTGTCGCTTCCTAGCCAGGCACTCAGCATTATTAGGATAGGGCAAGGACTGGTTGGCTCAGTGTCAGGATAATGTGACTGAGTTGGGTATCAGGTCATGGCACTGGTGGCCTGGTCTCACAGTGGGGCAGCACTATAAAGTCGCCATGAGTGAGCACTGTCACAAGTTGGTACCCATCCTGATATGACTTTAGATTTTGCTAGGATGTAAAACAACAACAAA
Source organism: Branchipolynoe longqiensis (assembly GCA_030323885.1). Classification (NCBI taxonomy): domain Eukaryota; kingdom Metazoa; phylum Annelida; class Polychaeta; order Phyllodocida; family Polynoidae; genus Branchipolynoe; species Branchipolynoe longqiensis. The sequence goes on from CM059192.1 coordinate 70,821,498, forward strand.
CAAACAAAACAAACAGCATTTAGCGTGTGGCCCTTGAAAATGCGGGACACAAGCGTATATGCTACTTTTGCTACTGGCATAATCCGTCATCAGACTAGGTTTCGTGTATTTCAGTTACATATTCTCCAAATCGGTATCTCATCTAATTAAAATAATGAAAGGAAAATTGTAAATGTATTTATTTTGATGCATAGATTCTTTGGTTGGTTTCGAAGCACTCGTCTTCTTTCAGTTGTATTCTTTAATAAATGCTGTTTCCGTCTAGTTTAGTTTTAGTTACAAGTTCTTCACATCTAGGGCAGTGTTTTCAGGGGAGCTATTTTGGAACTAGAATTTGACCTAGGAGCGACCAATTAATGGTCAAATAAATTGTGTCAGGCCTTAGATAACTTTCCAAGTGCCCACTTTGCCTTACTCCCCGAGTCTAAATCTCCCAGAAGGTCAAGGGTTACGGCCGCTATTGTAACGTCTGCTCAAGTGGTTAACCTGGTTCGGTCACATGACGTAAGGTGTGACGTCACGATGTTTCAACTCCCCGAGGCCCATCAAGCATGTCTTACTAATTATTGATGTTGCAGAGTCAGATGGTTTTGAGTTTATATGTGTGGAGCGGGACGTAGCTCAGGCGGTAGATTGTCACATCTGTGAAGGTGTCGGTCATCCTATCGATCCTGATCACTGGACCCATTTGCAGTTTGGGATATTTTCCGTTCCAACCAGTGGTTCACAACTGGTTCATCAAAGGCTGTTCCATGTGCTGTGTTGTTTGTTGGAAAGTGCATATAAAAAACCCTTGTTGCTATACATGTATGTATGTATGTATGTATGTATGTATGTATGTATGTATGTATGTATGTATGTATGTATGTATGTATGTATGTATGTATGTATGTATGTATGTATGTATGTATGTATGTATGTATGTGTGTGTGTGTGTGTGTGTGTGTGTGTATATATATGTATGTGTGAATGTGTGAATGTGTGAATGTATGTATGTATGTATGTATGTATGTATGTATGTATGTATGTATGTATGTATGTATGTATGTATGATGCTTCGAGCCTACTCTAATTTAACATGTCCAACCATCACCTCGTTGACGGCAGTGTAGCTAGCTAGCTCCCGCCTTTATCTATGAGGCCATATACTATTCAGCGCACACGTGACCTACTGGTGATCACACCTATGTGCAGTATGTGTGCGTGTGTCGGTGTGCGCAGGCGCATTCCCGGCGTCAGGTGGCTGCGCACGGGGGATGTGGCTTGCGAGAATCTATCCGTGCAGCACCCACCTGCTGCTGACTACGGTCAAGTCTCAGTCTCAGGTGTAGTCTCATTAATCTCAGGCGTAGTGTCAGGCACAGTCTCAGCTGCAGTCTCAGGCACATTCTCAGACACAGCTCAGGCATATTCTCAGGTTTGTTTGTTTGTTGTTGTTTTACGTCCTAGCAACATCTAAGGTCATATCAAGACGGGTACCGACTGGTGACAGTGTGCATTCATGGTGACTTTATAGTGCTGCCCCACTGGGAGATCAGGTTGCCAGCACCATGACCTGATATCCCACTCAGTCACATTATCCTGACACTGAGCCAACCAGACCTTGCCCTATCCTAACAATGCCGAGCGCCTGGCTAGGAAGCAAAATGTATCAATTTTTATGTCATTGGTTTGACTCGACCAGGGTTCGAACCCAATCGTAGCACTGAACCTATATTGCATTGACCGTAGCTGTTTATTACTGGAAGTTTAATCAAATTGATATCTATAGCATGACAGAAGATTGTGGATTTAACGCCGCAGATCCCAGTAGAAGGGCAGCGACACAGACTTTAAAACCTAAGTTTTGTTATTGTCATTTTGATATTTTCTTATGGCTTTGTTATGTTTGTCCTTTTGGTGTCTTCTCGTGGTTATGATTGTCCTTTTGATATTTTCTTATGGCTTTGTTATGTTTGTCCTTTTGGTGTCTTCTCGTGGTTATGATTGTCCTTTTGATGTTTTCTCATGGCTTTGTTATGTTTGTCCTTTGGGTGTCTTCTTGTGGTTATGATTGTCCTTTTGATGTTTTCTTATGGCCTTGTTATGTTTGTCCTTTTGGTGTCTTCTCGTGGTTATGATTGTCCTTTTGATATTTTCTTATGGTTATGGAAAGGGCATTTGTGGCTACTTTGCAAATAGTAAATTCTAACCGACCACCTCCACAGATCGACTATTCCCTTATATCGATCGCTTTCTTTGGGTCCCAATAATACCATTGTGACCATATGTTAAAGTTGTATAGTCCGGTGGTTTTGAGTTTCTGTCATTTTCTGAGATAAATATATGAGGTCGATCGTTATAATCTACCTTACTTTTGTTTGAAGTAACTTTTATTTTAAATGGCTAACTTTTGAGATATTTGAAGTGCAAACACACAAAATTAATTTTGGCAAGCATGACAAAACTCTGACACCATAGGCTTCTGCAGTAACAGGTTCTGTTAATTTGATTCAGTATCCCCTTTTATGTGGCGACAAATAATAGTAATAATAATTGCAACAGTTTCTAAGTTAGATATGTACAATCAATTCTAGATAATGGCTTTGGTTTTGAAAATTTGATACTTCGTCGGACTATGCAGCTTTAACTCCCTAAACCGACCAGCTCCCTAAATGGGCCACTTAAAAGTTGCTCCCAAGGTCGGTCCAATTAGAGAGGTTTTACTGTACACCAAAGATGTCCACAGTTATAACTAGTGTGTGTGGGTGCGGGTGTGTGTGTGTGTGTGTGTGTGTGTATGTGAAAAATGCTGCTATGTTGACTTATCACCGCTCTGTTGTCATGGTTACAGGTCAGCGGTCGGTGGGCCGCGTCACCACCACGTGATCTCCGTCACAGGTAAGTCAAAGCCTTCCGCCACACGTTAAAGCTGCATAGTTTGATGAAAACATAACATTTTCAAAATCAAAACAATTATCTAGATTTTATTCTACATATCTAACTTAGATGCTAGTGCAATTATTAAACATTTGTCGTCACACATAAGGAGATACTGAGTCAATTAATAGAACCTGTTAGTGCAGAAGCCTATGGTGATAGAGTTTTGGCAAGCTTGCCAAAATTAATTTAGCATGTTTCTATTTCAAATATCTAAATGAAAGTTACTTCAAACTAGAGTAAGGTAGATTAAAGCGATCAACCTAATATGTTTATTTCAGAAAATGAGAGAAACTCAAAACCATCGGACTATGCAACTTTAATTGCAGGCTGTCGTGAGCAGGCTGTTTGTTTA